>CM046876.1:192266186-192286186 GCA_025667525.1 Glebionis coronaria | reverse complement strand
AGGAAAGAAAGGCAGAGACAGGGAAAGCTAGGGTAATAGCCCTATAGATGAGTAATAGGATAGGGAGCACTCCGCTACACTCATTAGGACAACAACCTCCTAACTACTACTATGAGTTAAGCAACTAATGGACAGACCAGACCGCATAAGACTACTGGAATAGAAAAAGAGAAGGGATTCACGGGCAGTGAAGGCAACGAAGGGAGAGGAATCATTCCATTCAATTCCGAAGCCTAGCGTCTCCTGTAAGACTCTATCACCTTAATTCTTTTGTTGAGGTTCTGGCACTTCTTCCTCCGGCCCTCTATTTATATAGCGAAGAAAGGCAAAGGCTCTTGCTCGAATGCGTGACTTATGTCTCTTTTTCCATTTATAAAAAGTAAGATGAATCTACGCTCCTCGACCTTAAGTGAATGAGAGGGTATGGGGTTCCGGGTCTTTTTCCAGTCACAATTGACTAATAGGCAATCCCCTTTTTCCGTGATAATGTGAAAGGACTCAATTCCTTCTTTCTTCCCCAGCGAAATGTAGCAGGAACAGCCTTCCGGCAGTCGCATTAAGGAGATTTTTTATTGAAACTCTTTACTCCTTCACCCGTAGCAAGTACTCATTTCTATTTAGTTGTTTTCTTACTCTATCCGGCTATTGAACCTGGTTTCCCTTTGCATATGGTAATAGAGAGTTAGACAGCTTAGAGAGCTCCTCAAAGGGCTAGTTCTCACTCTGTTTTGGGGACCCCCAAGACTTTCTTTCCCTGTGTTTCCTAGTCTATATAGGTCCAATCTCATCTGCTAGCGCTTCTTCGTTGCTTGGTCGGGACACATTCATCGATTTCTTTTCATTCTTCCTGGGCTTGCAAGTGACTTACTTCTTTTGGCCGTTCTTGCTGTCTTAAGTCGTCCTCTTTTCTTTATAAACTGTTAATTGATTTCGTGCCTGCCCTAAGGCTAAGGGGAGAACTACATGCCCTACTAGTCGGATAGAAGCCTACCCACCTACCAGCCTACCTTGTTCATATCGAGCCGGACAGGAGAGACACTCTTTAAAGTTAATAGAAGCAATTCCTTTTATAAGCTTGAAAATAGGCGCTGTAAATCAATTCAAATAGATAGGAGAGTTCCGAACCAGCAGCAAGCCCTTTCTCGCCCTTTCTAATGTCCTAGGCGAAGGCAGTGCAGGTGAAAGCCCAATAGATCCCATTTTTTTGATCGCTCCACATAGCTCACGACCCGGTACGAAGAAATCTCTTAGATGGGTGGATGCGAATCTGGATCTATCAACGGAGCAATTCCATTCCAGTCGTAGTCTCAATCCCATATTCAATGAAAGTCTCCGCCGTGTCTGACCCCCTCAATCTTTCTATCCGGAGTGAGTCAGGCGGCTAAGCCTTTAATCCTGATAAAAGAAATCGTTTTCCCACCCTCCATAAATGGAATCGGTTTGAGTGAATTACTTACCGCAGTCAAAGCCAATAGGGAAAGTCAGGTCAAGAGAGAGTCTCTTTCCGATTAGTGCATCTCGCACTTCCAATTCATTCCGAGTTAGAAAAATTTCCTTCCATCCCTTTGACTTTTTCTAGGGTAAAGTCCTCTTAAATGGATTACTAGTTCCTTCCTTCCCAATCAATGCTAACTCTATCTTCCTCTCTTGTAATTTAGGAGATTTCCCCAGCCCATAAAGAATTGTAGTTACATACAGCTCTCAAAAGAGAAAAAAAGAAAGAGTATCCTGAGTATATCACAGCTATCAAAAAGGGTAGCACAAAACTGAAACCATTCATTGTATCTGACCTCGAGACAATCATTGTAAATAACATTCATAAGCCTTATGCCGCGGGTCTCATGATGGTTCATCCTGGTAAAATGATAGAATAGGATATGATAATTCATACCTACTATAGTGAAGACTATAAAGTCATCCTGGATAGCTTTGAAGAAAGAAGTCGAAAAGTGATGATTGACTTGATCAGTATGATAGAAAGACTTGTGAAACAAGAGAAGAAAGCCAAAACTGTTTACTTCCACAACTTCTCAAGATTCGATGGAATTTTCTTGCTTAAGCACCTTGCTTGTCATCACCCTAAATACAAGATTAAACCACTTATGCGGAACAATAGGGTTTATGAGTTATCAGTCTATTCAGGTAAAGTGATGTTATTCCGCTTCAGGGATTCCTTGAATCTACTCCCTGGTACGCTTCAGAACCTAGCTATGAGTCTATGCCCCGATCTTGGGACTAAAGGCTCTGTTGACCACGAGGGTGTAAACGAGAAAATTCTTGAGAAAGACAAAGAGGTATTGATAGAGTATATGAAGACGGATATCCTTCTCTTAGGTGGAGTCATGAAAAAAGCACAAAACATCTATTGGAAGCTGTACCAGCTAGATATTGAAAGCAAAATCACTCTTTCATCTCTGGCTCTAAACATCTTTCGTCTGAGATACTACAATGATGAGATCTTTCCAATACACATTCCTAACCAAAATGAAGACACCTTCATTAGGAAAGCTTACTATGGAGGTCATACTGATTCTTATAAGCCATATGGTGAGAATATCTACTACTATGATGTGAACTCACTCTATCCTTTTGTAATGAAAGAATATCCTATGCCTTGTGGTAAACCTGTATGGTATTCAAATCTGGAAGACATGGACATTGATAGCATGTTAGGCTTTATTGAGGCATATGTGGTATGTCCGAAGACAATCAAGAAGCCCTTTCTGCCATATCGTTCTAAGACGGGTACTCTGATCTTTCCAACTGGTGAGTTTATAGGAGTCTACTATAGCGAGGAGTTGAAGTATGCAGTAGGCCTTGAGTACATGGTGGTCCCTATCTCAGGCTACCTCTTTGAGAGGAAGGAAAGTCCTTTCAAAGACTTTGTTAGCTCGCTCTTTTCAAGCAGGTTAGAAGCAAGGAAAGAAGGAAATGATGCTTTGTCCTATGTGTACAAGATCCTTATGAATTCACTCTACGGTATATTCGGGATTAACCCATTCAGCTCTAAAACTACAGTAGGCGATCTTGAGGAGCTCAAGAGATTAATACCATTTGTTCATTTTGATGTAGCTGATCTGCTAGGAGATAACACCTTTGTGATAAACTACAAAGAAAATGTAGGGCATTCTTCATTAGAACATTGGAGCCCTCCTAGCAACGCTGCAGTCCAACTATCAGCTGCCATCACAGCCTCAGCTAGGATCTATATGTACCCTTATATCTCAAGGGATGACTGCTACTACACTGACATAGATTCAGTAGTGCTAGGTTCTCCCCTCCCTGATGAATTGATATCCTCTTCAATGGGTATGTTTAAACTGGAAGCTAAAGTGTTAAGGGGATTGCTTTTAGCTCCTAAGCAGTATTGCCTGGAGTTGGATGATGAAGTAATAATGAGACTGAAGGGAGCTGCAAAGAAGTATGCGACAAAGGAGATGTTTGAAACATTATATAAGAATCCATATCAAAGTATCCCTGTAGAGGTAACCAACTTATTTCGTTCTAATAAAACACAATTTTTGATTGAGAAATCGGTGAACTTTGTGAACGTAAGGGTGACTTTTGGTACAAAAAGAGAACCTGTATTTGATAAAGGAGAGTGGGTTGATACTAAACCCAGGGAAATCCATGAAGATTCTAATAGTCAAGCCTACATAGTGGATCGTGAAGTCGCAAAGAGGAATAGAGCCCTAGAGGGTCAAGCGCTGTTAAAGAAAGAGAAAGAGAAATTCATTGAGAAAATATACGAGCAACGTATCAAACTAGACGATAAAGAGAAATTCATTGGGAAACTACAAAAGTATTTGGAGAGCATGAAAAAGCCCTCTATCAATAAAGAAGAAATAGACTCTACTATTATCAAAAAACCTTTCACCGAACCTACGGATCTCACTACAGCAGATACTAAACCTACCGAACTCATTATAGCAGATACTAAACCTACAGAGGAGAACCCTCAGAGTGATATGAAAAAACCTCCATGAAGAAAAGGATAGCTAACCATAGAAGCAGTGGCAGGATCGAATCTGGCAGGTTGATAGCACACCAAGGTTACCACATAAGCAGTGGTAGGATCGAATCGGTTGATAGCACCCCAAGGTTACCACATAAGCAGTGGTAGGATCGAATCATTGATAGTACTGATTTGCGGAATAGTAAACCAGCTCAAGGAACTTTCAAAACTCTAAGTAGCATCACTCCTTATAAGCAGTAGATCATGAAGACCCTCGTTGTAAGTTAGAACTATTTGTCATATATAACAGGTTATCTTTAACCCCAAAGCAATAACAGTACTCAAATAGAGTTTCAGGATAGTCACAATGAATAGTTTTTTCTAGTCGTCAACTTCCTAAGGTACTATATTGCTTAGAGTCGACATGGATCTAATAGGCGGGGACAGGATTCGAACCTGCAATCTTCAGATCATGAGCCTGATGAGTTGACCGTTCCTCTACCCCGCGACTTTTCGGTCTATCTATTTCATTGAACTAGTCCGTTCTTCCGGATTCAAGTATCTCATTTATTATGATATTATCTTCTTTACTAAAGCCCTGATAGCTGAATGAGTGCTGATATCTTGCTATAGAGAGATGTCAGCTGTGGTTTCTTCCTAGGAGGTGATTTCATCTCCTTTACAGTCAAGCTATTTCATTCCTCTTACTTACCAGATCGTGTTGTTACCGAGTAGAATTGATGGCTCGGAAAGATTCTATATCAAAGAATTGCAGGAGATGTAGGCTACTATCAATATCCTTATGATTGCATAGCATGAAATGAAAGGGGTCGAGGAAGACCCTTACGGTGGTAGCCTAGGAGGGATAGCCTAGGAGGGGTGAGGGATGTAAGCTTCAGGTAGTTGCAAAAGAAAAACCTAGCTAGATCCGGTGATTCCAGTGAATAGGTTAACCCTACAAAAGAGCTGATACCATGGTCCCCGCAAGAGAACCAGGCTAAGTGATAACATCTTACTACCAAAGGAATATCTAAATCGTTGCAGTCTAAACCAGGAGATCTTACAGCTAATCGAAGCTAATACCTCCTAGAAAAGCTATACTCTAGTACACTTTCTCTGACCTGAGTAGCAAGGGATCATGGAATCGGTAAGGACCTCCTTGAAGGCTAAATACACCTGGTTGCTAATAGCTGAGTAGTACCATAAGGGAAGGGTGAAGAAAGAACCCCATCGGAGAGTGAAATAGAACATGAAACTGCGAGCTCGGATCTGACTGCTTTCCTGTTGAAGAATGAGCCGGCTACTCATAGGCAGTGGGTTGGTTAAGTGATCCCGCCTTAGCGAGTCTTCATAGGCAATTGTCACTGCTTATGGGCCCGGTTATCTATCCGGTTGAAACAAAGTGGAGATATGAACCTGCTGATGTTGAAGAAGAAGCTGATGAGTTAGGTTGAAATGCCTCTCCTGAGCTAGCAGGTTCTCCCCCGGCTCTACAGTTGACAGGACATCTAGGGTAAAGCACTGTTTCTGAGCGGGTAGCGAGAGCTCTACCAAATCGAGGCAAAGTCTGAATACTAGATATGAAGTCAAAATAACAGGGTGATTGGTAGGCATGAAAGATGAGGCAAAGAATGTTCCGCATCTTCGCGGCCAGAAGCTTTCAAGACAGGCAAAGGTAAGGGGAAAAACAGATAAGGAAGGGAAAACAGTTCAGAATGACTTTGCTAGGAGTTAGGACCTTTCATCCAATACATGACAGGGGATTTTAATCCCAATATCATGCTATTTTACCTAGGTCAAAACCACGGTAAGGATACCTCTTTATACCCTATTATTATTATAGGCTTAAAGCATGAGGGAGGACCCTGATTTTAGCTTGCCTATAGCAGGTATTAGAGAAGGATGACCCGCATGTGGGTTCAATGCCTGTCTAATAGCGTAGAGTGATAGTACGATGGATAGTTCTCATCTGAGGAGTATGTTCTGTCAGGTATTGCTGCTATAAGTCCTTTCGGGTGTCTCCTTGGCATAAAGAAAGAATTATTAGAGTCTGAGACAAGACAGTTTTCCCTTCATACGAATAGTGAGAAAGATAAGAGTTTATCTAGTTGGGGCATAGAAAGAAGACCTGAACTCGGTGTTTCCTCAATCTGGATTATAGTCCAGTAAGCCCGGAACCTGCTAGTGGGAGCCTGCAGGCAAAGAGAATGTTAGTGAGTCTTAGCCGAATGGATTTCAAAGACAAGAAAAAAGAAATAGGAAAAATGAGACATTCAATCATGATTTAGCGGTGGCAGTTAGACGATGCAAGGTATGCTTCAATCTGAGAGGTTTCCCATGCTCTCGCTCCTCTCCTTAACAGTAGAGCTCTTTATCACCTCTCCTTTCAGGTTGAGTTGCTCTCGCCCCTCTCCTTAACAGTCGAGCTCTTTATCTCCTCTCCCTCAGGTCGAGTGGCTTTGCTCCTTAGAAAGATTAGGATACGCCTACCTTTAGTTAGAAAGAGCCGGGTGATCCCCTCTATCAATCTGCTAGCCTCTCCTTTGCGGGTTCCCATGCCTTGAAGAGTTTAGAGATGGATAACCTGCTAATGCCCCTAACCTATCAGTAAGAAAGGAGCTAGGACTGCTGAGACAGCCAGGAGGTAGCAAGCCTTGAAATGAAAGACATCGTAAATAGCTCACTGAGCTTGCACAGAAGATGAAAGGGGCTAAGCGCTCTACCGATGTAGTGGGAGCGTTCTCTGCCTTAGAGTGATGTAGTAGTGTACGAAGTGAGAATGTCGTCTTGAGTAAGGCTAAGATTGATGAGAATACAATGCCTAAGGTCTCCTCCGCAAGGTTCTTCTACTGAGGGTGAGTCAGGGGCTAAAGTAGCAGTCGATGGATAACATGCGAATATTCCTGTACTACCTTTGTATTGTAGATCATGAAGAATGGAAGAGGCTATCCAAAGGGTGTTTATAGGTCCTAGGACATAAGAAGGGAGGGAATAGAGATAATACCTCAGGCCAATGTTCGTGCACCACTAGCTGAAGTAAGCAATGTCATACTCCCGCGGCCGTCTACAAAAGGGTACCTGTACCCGAAATAAACACTATTTGGGTAGAGAAATCGACACTGGTTGGGTAGAGAAGTGCGAGACAACTCTCTCTAAAGAAGTCGGCTAACAGCCCTGTCACTTCGGGAGAAGTATGCCTCCTCGCAAAGGGGTAGCTGTGACAAGTCCCAGGTAACTGTTTACCAAAAACACTGGTCTCCAACTAAGCCGTATGACCATGTATGGGGCTTTAGCCTGTCTTGTGCTTGAAGGTCAAGGAAGTTGATAACCTGATGACAGGGGTAAGGCTATCGAAGCCACCAGTCAAAGGTCCAAAGGTAGTGATATTCCGGGTAAGCTCCGACCCAGCGCGAAAGGCGTAACGATCTGAGCTCTGTCTCAGAGAGAGTCTCGGTGAAATAGACATGTCTGTGAAGATGCGGAATACCAGTACAGAAAGACCTATGAAGCTTCACTGTTCCCAGGGATTGGCTTTTTTCCTGCTCCTATGAAGAATAGGTCAAAAGGAGAACCGCAATCCAAGTGGTATAGAGAGAGAGCAAGTAGTACTACTGTAGAAGCAAATCACTTTGAATGAAGGATCCTCTTTCTTATAGCCTGAATGGTATTAGTATATCTCTCACAACCTAAATAGAGAGAGCATATAGCACTTGTTGAATTGAAGGTATACAGCACTCTTACTAAATAAGGAGGGGGAAAGCTGAGCCATTGGGGAACAGATATCGGAAATGGGCTTTGATAAGAGCTCTGGTTTGTAGCAAGTCATTTACAGGTCCTGGGGAACTTGACTCATTTGCTGCTCCTAGGGGCTTAGTTCTGACTCCTTGTTCAGATGTAGGGAATTTACCAGGAAGTCTCACCATCCTTCTTCAAAAGAACCCGAAGCCTAACTCCCAGAATGATTTGAGGACTATCCCAGCTTTTTGTCCCCATTAGCATAAATAGACCAGAACAGATGAAAGTCTTCAACGCCTGACAGCAGCTTATTAAGCTATTAGTCTCACAGTCACTACTAGGCCACACCTAAGTTCCGTGGTAAGACCCTTGATTTCCGAAGAGGAGCAATAGAATCAGTCCTAGCTATCTTCTACTAGCAGCAGGGATCACAGAGAGTAGCCAACCCAGTCCTACAAGCCAACGGTTGCTAACTATCTTTCGCAATCGAGTCAGAAAGAACTCTATGCATGTTGGCTAGGTTAGAATGCAATTGCCCGGGTGTGAGGCATGGGAATACGTTCTATCAGTCCCTAAGAAATGAATCAAGAGAATAACTAGCTATTCAACCCTTGAAGGATAGGTTCTTATATCAAATAGTGTAAATAGTGCGAGACTTTCAACTAATGAAAGAGAAACCAGCTAGTTCAGTCAGATACCGGCTAAGCAACCTCTAAAGCAGTTATCAGAGCAGTAGCAGCTTGAAATTCGCATACCAAAGACTATGGAATTCCCCACTTTCTAATGCAATAGAATTGAGAACTCAAAGTACATTCCTATCCCTTCAGTTCCCTATTGAGCACCGATACCGCAAGAAATCCTTCTTTTGAAACCATCCCGCTAGTCAATCCTGCCATACAGTATTTGTACAATACTATATACGATTGAATTCCTTATCTCACTACGAAATATAACCAATTTAATACCAAAGGAGAGAGTTAGCCTTAAAGGAGAGAGCTAGCCTGAAAGGCATTCCTAAAGTGAAAGTCGGGAGATAGCCTGTTGCCTTGAAGCGGTTTGCGTTCATTCCCCACACGAAGAATGATCAAATTTGTACCATACCATATAGCAAATACCGCACATCAAAACCTATCCTCATTGATTAGGGCTCTCAGCGAGTGGCCTATCCTTTTTCAATGAATGATGTGGCTATCCTTGGTAAGACTTCTTTGCCGACAGCCACTTTCTATAACTCGGGTAGTTGCCTGGACTTCCTAGTCATTCTTTTGTTGCTAAACCGACAAAAAGATAAGCAATGGACTCAGTCAAAAGAACAAGAAAGACTAGTCCTTCTTAGCTCCTTAGGCTATATACTTGCTTCCTAGGACCAGAGGTGAGTTAGTGGATAGCTCAATTGGGTTGGGTTAGCCCTTCGCCCCGTAGTTTCCTTCCTCTCCTTCTCTTTCTGGGCTAAGATATAGCTCGACAGTGAAAGGAGTAAGAAAGCGAAAGATCTACAACCAGAGAGCCAAGTAGACCTCCGGGAAGAAATCAGTCCCCAAACTGGTGATTAGATAGACGTAGGGTTTGATCCTTCACTCCTGCCATAGAGATCTGTCATACCCTATGAATGCCTTAAAGTCTTATGGTGCTATCTAATTGTTTCGACCTCATATGAGGGTCTTTACACTTGCAAATGGTACTAGTGTATTCGTAAGGCTAAGGACCTGATTGAGTATCTGATTAGCACCTTTCATATCTTTCTTTTGAGGTCGTAGCTACTAGGGGTTCTTCTTAGTCAAGGTCTGTAATAGTAGAACATAAAGTCCTGTGGTATCCTTGGGTCTATGTCAGGGATTCTAGAACAAATGAATTCGAGTCAAGTGGAGGACGTTGCAGAGCTTGTACTTGATCTTCCCAGCGGGTAAAGCTATTCCAACAGGGATTGGTTGAGACACCAACTTTCTCGCTCCATTGAAAGAAAGACTCAAACTATTCTCGCTAAAGCCTATATCAGATTTAACTACTTGATATTATGAGAAGCAAGGTAGCTCCATAATCATGAAAAGAGGGTAGTTTAGAGGGAGTGTGAATGGTTCTGTAATAGATGCAAAATGTCCATGAAGAATGTTTTTCTAAGCGCATAGCAGGCAGAATGGCTTCCTACTCTATACCTGTAGTTAGGCACTGACTTCGACTACAGTGCTGTACAGAGTCAGGAGTTAGGGCAACACTCTAACCTTCAGGACAAGTAGTACTAAAGAAGGATGCCGGTGAACACAAAGATAGGAAAGCTGACTACCAAAGTCAAAGCAATAGAGAAGGGAAAAGATGAAGGGAAAGCGATCCTGGAAACCGCCCTGGTAGGGAAAGACTGCATTCCGAGAGCCTAAAGCAGGAGAGAGATAGGGAAGATAGGCTCAAGAAGGGAGGCTAGTCCTAAAGCAAGAGAATGAGAGGGGGTGAAAGCAACCTTCCTAGTTTCACTATGTCAAATTGGAGACACCTCTTTAGCTATAAGATGAATAGACAGCTAGTTTCATATAACTTGCCCCAGAAGATTGAAGAAAGAAGATTGAAACCAATTAAGCTTGAACCTACTTCATTCACTAGTAAATGAGGAGAGTCCTTCTATCCCTGCTCTATAGAAGAAAGAAAGCTCCTAGCTAGAGGCTACTATGTGATCGATTCAAGTAGCCCTGAGAGAGATTATGAAACAGGCTACCCCCTTCTAAGTCATGTAGAGTGCAGGAAGATTGCTTACCATTGAGTTAGCTCAGCTACAGGTCAGTTCCACTATCTAGGTTCTCCCTAGTGGTATACCCGGTTCTGTCTAGTCTCTTACACGCAATGCTTCAGAGCTCGACAGTCAAGGAATAACCACCTGCAATCCTGACTGTGTAGGCCCTTCCTAAGATAGTGTATGTATATTTTCACGCTATACCTTTTCTTTCTAGTTGAGCTATGAAAACAACTGAGATGTAATTCCACTACTAGTATAGCTTGAGATCTTCTTCCAACTAGCTGGGTATCTCAACTAGTGCTACTCCACCGCTTAAGACATGCATTAAAACCTAGCATTTTATGAAACCGCAGATAGCATACCATCTAGAAGTATGGCTTAACGGAACCTTATAAGCCCACCGGGGATCTAGTAATCCTACCATTCTGTAAGCTCTAGTCCCCACACTTCAGGCGCTTATTAGACTGTGCCCTTTGAATCTTGCATTCTACTTGCTATAACACTATTATCCCTATCGATATACAAGTTATAGATATCGTTATACAACTCAAGAGGAGCATCACCTGGTCCTATAGAAACAATTTCACCAGGAAGATCGAGTTGCTTCAATAGAGTATACCCACCAATCTCGTTGAAGGTTAGTTCATCATGCAAATTAGTACAATTTATAACAACTTCATTGAGGTATCTAAAAAACCTAATACCTGGAAACCTCTTGGTTAAAGCCTTGTCAAATATTTCAAACATAAGCAGATCTTCAAATGCTACAGTAATATCCCCTAAATCAGGAATCGAATCCAAAAGTAAATTCTGCCCTTCTTCGTTCTGGTAAGTGTTATATAGAAATTTTTTAACTAATTGAAATGTTATAGAATCAGTAGATATATGGCGGCTGACAATCTCTAAAACCCGAGTCTTAGAAATGGCACCACCTAATAGAGGAAACCTGATCCTAATACGGTACAACCGAGTAGATTTTCTAATAGAAAGGATCCTATCAAAATACTCTATTGCTAAATTTTCGACTACCCCATCTAGTTCTATATTGTAGTAATAGTTAAACTGGAAAATCGCACGGGCTAATCCCATCAAAACTACCTCGTCCTTAAGAGCAGTAGAAGAAATCCTGTAAATCTGTGATTCCTTATCGACATAAGGGTTATTGGAGGCTATACCGTAAAGTATACATTCACTCCTATTTTGAAAGTCCGTAACACCCTGAGCATCTCGATAACGAATTCGAAAAGGTGATAGTTCATAGACTCCTTCTAGTATAAGCAGTAGCTGAGAGTCAAATTCTTCCTCTGAGATTACAGGATAACCTAATAAATGTAGATCTTCATAAGATTCCTCTATTTGTTCGAATAGAAAGCGGTCGTAATTATATACCTTAGTTGAATAAGATCTAGAATCGAAGTTGATATAAAGCCTACTTATTTTTGTGTTAATCATTTTCATCATTTTTTATATTGTCATTTCTATTAGTTTAGGGCGTTCCTTTACAATCACATTGGTGGCAACAAAGACAGCTATCATTAAACCCAAGCTAACTGCGCATCTACTATCCCAACCAGCTTGAGAGATACCAACCCTAGCACCTGAAGTACTAGCACCTGAAGTACTAGCACCTGATGAAGAAGGGACTTGAATATATTCACTTGGTATAGTGAGCTCGATCTTAGAGAATGGATGTACAGTATCCAAGCCCATAAAAACCTTATTCACAATATACTCTCTCTCAACTAAATACATTTCAGTAAACTTAGGATGCACAAAAGCATTCCTGCAGAACATGGGGTATTCCGCGTCCACAGGGAAGAGATCAAGAGGAAGGGGCATACCTGCTAGACCGGGCGAAACCGTGTACCATACCGTACAACCTAATCCCAAGGTGGTTAAGACTAAGACACGATTATACGAGCCTTTATAAAATATTATAGCTTCGACCAATGCTCGAGTCTTACCTATGAATGAACTAGTCATGTCTTTGATTGAAGGGCCGCCTATAACACGGCTGTAGGTATTGAAATCATATAGTTTATTCAAACCTACTAATGATGAAGAGGCAGATAGATGGTATTCCCTCATATTAAGTGACTCCCATAGATGCGTCCTTTTCTTGATAGCTTTAGGGGTCATAGTATATGAATGGAGTAATGGGTACAAAACAATATCCTTCATTTTATTTAAAAAAGGAAAGCCATTGAATCCTACTTGCATTATGGTCTCCCCCTCTGGCATGAGGTCAGAATCCACTTTAAGGATTACTTGCAGTTTCTTTTAACCCTCCTCTATAGATTCGATGTATGCATTTAGAGAGTCGATGTATTCTTTTACAGGGTTCACTTTCATAGGAAGCTCTTTGATAGGGAACACTTTCATAGGAGGATCAATAGTAGGTGGGGCCTTTTGACAATTCATTCCAAGAGATGGAAAGATACTCGTCAACCTGGGGTAACTGAAATTAGACTGTTTGTATTTCTTAAACATCACTTGATTCTCACTTATTAACCTATTGAATATACGGCTTTGACTCATAGGGAATGTACCTTGACTGATATGATCAGATACAAGAGGCCGACGACCCCCTAAATTATCAGACTTGCATATTCCACTCATCTTTCTTAATTGTATACTGTTTGAGAACAAGCTCAAAGATCGGAGTACTGGTACTGTACAAAAGTTTGACATGCTATATTTGTTACACGGAAGGAGGAAATTGATGCTTTTTTGGCTGTGGGCTTTCCTACCAACTTTCTATGAGTATATATAGATACGACCCTATCAAAACTCCTAAATAGAAGACTTTTGAATATAGGGTCTATCTACCTCATCTACTAATGGTAGTGGTCTTACCGTGGGCTCAAAGAGAGAAATTGATACCCTAGCCCCTTCAAACTGTCTCCCCCAAGCAAGAAGGGGGTTATATGTTTTTTCAGAGAGCCCGCGAAGAAGTCGGTTTGAGAATCTCAATCCTATTCTATGGCTTTGATAGTCTAAATTCCTCCAAGCCCCACCCTAGGGTGACAGACACATAGGCCAGAAGTCAAAGGAGCTGCCCGCACATTGGACAATCTCCCTAAATGCTGTACTCGTTTGAGAAAACTAGTAGTAAAAAAGGATTCATTGAAGCTGGTAGAAAGAATCGGAGTCTAGGTATAGCAGAAACCAGGTTCTTCAGTAGTATATCTAATGGTTATATAGAACTTTTCCTTCCATGGTTAAATAAATGCGAGATCGCCCGTTGTAAAACAGAAGAGGGGCTTCACCGGGTCCTATAGAAACAATTTCACCAGGAATACACAACTCTTTCAATAGATCATAACCAGCTCTCTCATCGAAAGTGCTTTCATCCCGATCAGTGTTGTAAATAATCATTTCCCCAAGGTATCTACTATAAAGCACACCAGGAAACCGATTTCGGAAGGCTTTTTCAAAAAGCTCATTTACGACCAGCTCCTCGAATAACTTAGTGAATTCACCTAGCTCGGGGATATAAGTCAACACACATATATTGCCAAATTCGTCTACGCAATCGTTAAAAAGAAACTGCTGAACTAATTGATAAGCTATAGAACCTTTATCAACATAGAGACTGGCGACTTCGCAAATTCTAATCCTAGAAAAAGCATATCCTAGTATAGGGGAAGTGATCCTCAGACGATATATCCTATTGACCTTAACATCTTTTATAACGTATAAGTTTATAGAAATAATGGATATCCAGATCGTTTACACATCTACCTAAGACAAGATGGCCAGCATGGGTTAATTTGTAAAACATACGGGCTAAACCCAGTAAGACTAACTCATCCTTACTAGCAGCTGAAGAGATCATGTAACACCCTGAATTAATATCACTATAAGGGTGATACGCTACACTGCTAAGTCGAAGTTCAGTCTTTTTTAGAAATTGAGAAACTCCCTCCCAAGGTGGATTTCAAATGGAGCGAGAGTCCAGCACCCTGATAGGAGCACTTGCTGTTGCATGTGAAATTCTATTTGTGAAACTGGTTTATATTCAGGCAGTAGGGCTTTAGACTCCAAGCAGACCTGTTCCTTATAAACAACCTCTATATGCTCTAAAAGATTACCAACTGATTTGTCAATACTATAACTCGAATAATCCATGCTCATATTTACCATGTTTTTTCATCTTTCTTTTCATCCTCATATCAACTTATCAACTAGATTTGGAATCTCTGACATAATCATACCACTAGCTAAAAAGACCGCCATTATTAACCCAGTTTTAATAGCAGTTCTTTGATTCTCGCTGAACCTATGAGATGGGGTTTCACTACTGACTACATGAGATGGGGTTTCACTACTGACTACATCAGATGGTCTTACTATATCAGTATTGGTTATTTGAGAAGTACTAGCACTTAAAGGGACATCAATATTACTGAATTGCGACAAGTGAAAACTTTTGAAAAGATCTGTGATTAAATACTTCGATTCTATAAACGTTAACTTTTGAAAAAGAGGATGTTCAAAGCTTACCTGGAAGAAATCGGCATAACTAGCATCAGGGGGATATAGATCAATAGGTAGAGGACTGCCATATAAACTACCATCAGCCGTGTACCATACTGAACAACCATATCCCAAGCATACTAATACCATAATCCGCGTAAATTCCCCCTTATAAAATGTTATTCCCTCAATTAAGATACGCTTACTTTTTGTTTTTACCACACCCAGCAACCCAGTTCCTAGTCTGGTATATAAACTAGCACCTTCTGGTGAGAAACTAGTCCTGTTTTGGGCTATACCAAGAGATCTAAAAAGATGTAACAAGTTAGTGATACATTGAGGGGCTATTATAAATTCAGTAGCTTCCCCAGGTTGATGATTAGGATGGGAGCGGAAATGAGCACTAATGATCATGAAATCATCCCCTTGAGGCATACATAGTATTAAATCATCGGTTTTCTTGAGCCCTAAAAAGTGGTTTAATTCAGGATTCTTTCTGATTATATCCATAGGATTGGGAGTAGGGGTAGGAGTAGGAGTCGGAGTAGGAGATTGATTCTTCAACGGTTTCGATTTTTTGATAGCATGTGAGACCCTATGAGGATGCACTTGCCTAAGAGATGGAAAGATACTAGTCAACCTAGGATATTTTATTATACTAGCTGGATTACTTATCAATGGTTGCTCAATCTTCTTTATAGGAGTATTGACCGCTCTCTTGCTCAAGACTAATTCATAGTTATTAATACTGCTCATAGATCTGATCCTACTGTTCCTCCAGTTCCTAACAACCCACTGTTGAGAGATTGTATGAGTGCTAAAAGACCTCAAGTGCATACTTCTACTTAATAAGACTGTCATGGTTTGATGTACGTTATTCTAATCTCTAGTTTAGCCTATCTAACCTGGGATTTTCTTGATGGTTCGATCAAAAAGCCTACCCCCAATTTTGTCGGTACGGGCTCGTACGCCTTAACCAACTGATCAGTACGGGCTCGTACGCCTTAACCAATTTTTCGGTACGGGCTCATGAAGAACTACTACATCAAGTGCCTTAACCCATGGGGGACCCTGAAAAATGACAAATGCCATGAAACAGCCAGGGAGACATAGAGTACGCCCTAGTAATCCTTTTCATAGTCCCGGCATCGAATTGGTTTACAGCCCATCCCTGTAAACTTCCTTCTATGGGCTTTTTCTCAGTGCCGACCCTTGTCAAAAATTAGGTTCACGCCACCGCCTCTAATAAGACGGAAGACATAAGTTAGAAGACCAGGACACATGCTTTACGACGTTGTATCATAGGGCCCTTTCTTGATACACTAGCTTAGGGCAAGACTAAGACGGAACACTAACCCCCGCATTAGTACAGCCTTTGTGCTTTGTATTTCTATTAGGGACAGGACTTTTGGAATAGTAGGTCCGGCGTACTCGCGGGGCAAGATTCTTTTCTTAGGCTATAAATGGAGGCTCGAAAAGTGTCTTCACTTCATCAAATTCAAATGAAAGAAATTGAGTACTAGCACGTATGGCTATGGATGCTGCAAACAGGCTTTCTGCAATTGCTGCCAAAATGGGGCAACTGCAAAATCTTATTCAAGAGAGCCGTAGAGTGATAAACCGCTTTTTGAGGAGTGTTAGAACACTGGATCCTGTCGTGAAAGAAGCGCGCATTCGCGCTGCCAGAGAGCGTATCGAGGATTTGGAGGGGAGGCAGCAAGCGCTGCGGGAGGAGCAGCAAGATCTCATTGTCCGGGTCATTTAATATAAGCACAGAGGAAATTAGTACTTGTATTATCCATTAGTTAAGTAGATGCAGGATGGGGTGTTATCTTTTATTTAGTATATGTTTTTTAGTATGTGTGTTTAATGCTTTCGGTTTGTAATGTAATTTTTAATTAATGGAATCCTGCTTATGTATGAATTTTTCTGTATATTTTTGTGCAATAAACCAACTATTCAAAATAGTAAACATATTGCCTTGAAGAGAGGAATAGATGAAACTGGAAGAATTGTCAAATGAATAGTCCAGAAAAATCTTAGTTCACAGAGAAGAGAAAAAACAACGATCAAATTCATTTTCATAAGAAGCTCTTGGAACAGTTCTTACAAACATTGATTTAATATTGTAGCCTGATACTTCTATCTAAGTGGAAAAAGAACTAAAGGACACTAACTATTGATAAGAGGTTAAAGGGAAAAAAGTAAATAGAGAAAAATTCTATTAGTTTACAACAAATTGCAAGCACGTTTGTTTTTGACCTATATTTATTATGTTTTAGGATAGATAATAAAAGATAGAAAAAAGGAGAACTAAAAAAAGAAAAATGCAAAAAAAACCTCAATTTATTTTATATAAATCTCCTTATGATGAGTAGAGCATTGATGTAATGTTTTTGCAACCCTTTAGGAAAAGAGAGGCAAAGTAGTGGTAAGCGTTAAGTGTACGTTTAGGAAAACATAAACACTTATGACCCTTAAGTGGGGATCGTTCTCTCGAGGAGGCACGTGTGTTGTGTAATGAATGATGATTAATGTTTGTGATTATTAACAAGAAGAAAAGAGAATAGAAATGAGAAAGGAAAGACGGTTACGAAAACGGGTTAAACGACGACGAAAAAGGCGAACACGCAAAACCGTAAAAACTACAAAAATTAAAATTTTAACCTAAAAATTACTAAAAATCCACAATAATATTCTAAGAGTTTACAAAAAATCCAAACTTGCTAAAACCTTTTAATTAATTAAATAATGACTTTTTAATGCTAATTAAAGCCCTAAAAATCACAATTAATTATTAAAAAGCCCTAAACAAGATTTAATAGTTTGTAAACCTCAAAAATATCCTAATTAAGCTAAAAAGTATTTTTTAAAATTTTAAAACCTAATAAAACTATTTTTAAACACTTAAAAACTATTAAAATCTATTAAATCTTAAATTAATTCTAAAAAATAAATGAAAAGTTCTAAAAAGATTTGGAAAGTTACAAAGTTCCTAATTTAATGTCTACAATCTAGGAAAAATGAAAAAGTAGAAAAAACAAACTTTCTATTTTTAGTAATAAAATAATATTAAAATATTCTAAAAAATAAAAAGTTTATAAATTAATTCTAAAAAATTACCAAAAATCCTAAATAATGTAACTAAGATAAAAATGCAAATTAAAGTTCCTAAAACCTTTTTAATAATTTTATATTAAATTTTAAAGTTAATAAAAAAACTAAAATTAAATAAAATTAAAAATAAAAGTTTTTGAAAACCTTTTGGGGTGTAAACCTCAAATATATAAATTAAAAACTAAAAACTATTTTTCTAAAAATTAAAAACACTTTTAACTATTTTTAAACTATTTAATAAAAACGGCTAATTAAAAAATGATAAAAAATAAATAAAAGAAGGGAAAAATTAAAACTTAGTGCTGAAAAATCCCTAACCTAATAACAATCCTAGGAAAAATAAGCCTGGCCAAAATAGCTTATTGAATAAGCTGGAAAAGCCCAAATAAGCTACGGCTTTTAATATAAAAGCCAAAACAAAACGTGCTTAAGTAACTATTGAAATGAGACTATAACGTAAAAAACCATCCGGATCACTGGTAAACACGTTACTCCTCCAAAAGGGAGGTCGCGTGTTCGAGCCCAGGCCAGGTGAGTTTTTGCACTTTATTTTTTTTTTCTTTTTAACTTTTTAAAACACAAATCTGTTCACCCTTTAATCTCACAAACACAATTTCCACTTCAAATATAACAAGATTAAGCTTACTGGAAACCAAAACGTGCTCAGTTATGTTTTCAAGAACACAAGCAAATACGTTTCTTTTCACTTGTGCAAAGATAAACAAGAGGGCTTGTTTAATGAATCTTGTGGATGTTTTGATGGACAAAGGCACCCTTATACTCTTTCGAGTATAAGGAGTCAAATCAGACTCAAAAACAAGCAAGTAGCACACAATTTCAAGCACAAAAATGCACCCTAATGTTTCTGATTAGCTAAATGCAGGTCTGGGGGGTACTTTGCTGATGCAGTTAGCACATAAGTGGGATTCAATGAACAAAATCTTGCACACAATGACACCAACTAGCATTCAAACAATCAAAGACCCTAAAATGACCTAATATCTAGCAGATTTCAAGGTTTCATGGCAAATTTCAACCAAAATAAGCAGAAAAGTGATATGACAGATTTTATGCTATTTTTCAACTTTTAATCATGCAAACTGGTTAAAACTTGTTCAAACTAAAAGCCAATCACACTAAACACCTAATAACAACCTAAGAGAAGTGTCTAAATAGGTTTTAACTCATAAATTTGTTACCAATTCTGCTTAAAACACAAATCCAAACACCCCTTTAAGTTTCTGAAATCAAATTAAACACACCAAAATCTTTCAAAACTCAACCAAAGTGATTACTTATGCTTCTAACATGCATAAACACCTATCATGAGCAATATCTAACAGCTAAACAAACACTTAACACCTTTTCATGCAAATCATGCAATATCACATAAAACTCCAAATTTTGAAAAATGAAAAATGAAACAAGAGGTTACCTTGTTGGACCTACTTCCAGGTCCAACAGTGGTTGCCTAACCACCTCCAATAGGCCCGGGCCTATGCTGATCCTTGGACAGCAACAATCTCCAAAACCTGCTAAGATCAAAGTAGAATACACAAAATTGCACAATATAATATTTCTGATTTTTCTGAAAATCTTAAAACCTTGAAACCAAATAAACTTGAAACTTAACACGTTTTAAACAAGCACAAACTCACAAATCCAAACCCTCCAAATCCACTTTCACTTCAAAGGAGTTTCTGATTTCTGAAATTTGTACCCAATAAAAAAAACTTTGGAAACCTTTTGAAAATTCAAACACACAAGTGTTACACAATTAAAATGGAACTCAGTTTTTTAGCTTTCAAACACACACACACAACTTTTAACAATTATAAAAAGGAATTACACTTGTTTCAAACACAAATACCAAACTTTTATATCATTAAAAAGGAATTACAATGGTGAAAGCTAAAAATCTGGAACAGCCCTACTCACATGTTGAGAGGTGCTTAAATAGAGCTAGAAGAACTATCTAGAATGCCAAAAACC
>CM046876.1:192251186-192253686 GCA_025667525.1 Glebionis coronaria | reverse complement strand
TCTCATTAACTTATGTGAGTTAATTATGATCTTTTTCTCCCATCACTTGCTAATAATTATCTGCAATAAGTAAGGTCGTACAATTTGAAAAGTTACTTAGCTTCTAGCCCAAGATCGTTTAAAAGTTGCTCGGTAATGATAAGAGTTCATAGCCAAGGCATAACTTATGAAGCGGGGTGCGAAGATTGGTGAGTCCGAAAAGGCCCTAACAAGGCATGAGGATTCAATTTTATTGCTGAAGATCCAAAGTGATGTGAAAAGCATTATTCCCAAAATCAATATGAAGGATCAAGACTCACGACGAAAAGCAATCAACTCCCATAAAGATCATGGAGAAGTCTATCCGAAAAGACCCTAACAAGGTATGAGGATAAATAGATCCAAGTTCGAAAAGGAGGCGGATCGTTGTATCTCAAAATCCCAATTAGAGATTGAAGAAATAATCATGAAGTCGTGGTCAACAAAGTTGGAGTACCTCTCAAAAGTCTCCAAGTGAAGAAACTCTATGAACGATGAGAAGACCATTATCTCAAGAACGTCTCTCAAGATATGAAGTATGAAGTACATGCCAAATATCGGCCCGAGAAAGGTCTCAAATCGCGAACCAAGTTATGCCAAGATATGAACTTTTTGATATCCCGAGAAGCAGTTTTAAGAGATTTTGTCCTTTAGCTAACTATTGATCAAATCGTCCTACTTTGCTTTCAGCTTAAATAAACTATCGAAATAAGTCCAACAATGCATCTTCATGATCATTCTAAGACAAAAATAAAATATGAGAGATACCCATAGGAATAAGGGAGTTTGAGTGATTAATTGAACCGCATGAGTAAATGTTTGTTACGCTAACTTGTACTAACAATGATCTTGTTTTTAAGCTTGGCATGGGGAACGTGAAACTTGAGGGTGATAAACATTCATGACATACAAGCCCTAATGTAAGTCTTAGATTTCTTTACAAGTTTCTTCCTTGTTGCATCTTGTTATTTTCTATCTTTTTTATTTTCCTTAGTTGTTTAATAAAGGCCAAGGTAGGTTGATTATGATGGAAAGTGTAAACCTTGCTTTATTGCTAAGCATTGCATGAGGGCATTGCAATGGTTAAGTGTAGGGGATTTGATAGGTGTGAAAACACCCATCTTTTCTACCACTTAATTACATTAAAACTGGACCTAAACGTATATTTTATGTCGTAAATGGCGGAATTATGCGTGGTTTGTGTTTTTATTGTGTTTCAGGGTCAAAATGTGAAAAGGAAAGAAAACACGGTCTTTCACGAGCTTTTATAGAAGAAAACGACAAAAGACGAAGTCGAAAGATCAAGAGTGGAAAAAGAACGGAAGTCCAAGACCAATTCGAAGATTTATCGAAGAAAAAGTCAAAGACGGAAGTTTAATAAAAAAACCAAAGAACTCGAGTCTAATAAATAAACAAATTATAAGATGAGTTTAATTAATCCCGAGACAAAGTCGATAAAGTCGAAGAACTTAAAAGACGAGAAGACGTGAAGAAAGAAAGAAAGAAGAGGCAACACATGCACCTCCCCATTTCCTATAAATACCCTCCTAAACTCATTTAGGAGGGTTGGTTAGTTTTAGTTTAGCTTAGTTTTTCTTTCATTTTTGTAGGTGATTCTAGAGGGAGAAAGTGACAGTTTCTCTCACTAGGATCCCAATCTTTCATCTTCCTTTCTTGTTGTTTTTAATAAAATCTTTACTTTTGATAGTTTAATTCTTGTCTTAATCTTAATCTTATTCTACCTTTCTTGATTTTGATTCATCTTTTATCCGAAATCTTTATGCCTTTTTTGTTTAATTGTGATGTTTGATTAAAAAGTTCATCTTTTTCTTTCCATCTAAGCTTTTATACGAATCAAGCTTTGAGCTTGACATGCTTATTGGCTTAATTTGTGTCTAGCTTATTCGTTTTAAGTTTTCTTAAAAGTTTTTATATTTTAAAGTTTGCTTATTTTGTGTTTGCTTATTTTGTGTTTTTATAAAGTTTATGAATTTCGTCTTTTAAAAGCTTTCAAATTTATGTTTATTAAGTTGTTCAAGTTTTGGTGTAGTAGCTTATTGGCCGTGCTTATTGATTTTTAAGCTTAACTTCATTTTCGGATTATTGCTTGTTTTCATCGCAATATTGGGGTTTTACCACATTCCGACGGGCAGCTTATGTTCCATCGCAATAACCCTTGTGGGTTCTACTTTGCGATGGCTTATGTTTTCATCCCCCTATTCCGATCGTGATTCCGATCGCACATTGCGATCGGGATTGCGACGGGGTTTAGGTTTGTATTGAGTCGAAATGCTGCCCATTTTTCTATAGCCACTTTCCGATGATTTTTGTACTATTAGTTATTCCGACAGTTTTTATTTTTTAGACATTTCGATAGTTTAAAATAAAAAAAAAAAAAAAAAAAAAAATTGCGACACAAAAAGACCCATTCCAATACATAACATTGCGATGGAATCTTTGGCGCCAAAAAAAGTGAGCAGCT